>OX101785.1:7547533-7590033 GCA_944452715.1 Ophion slaviceki
ACCACGAGCGCTGGCTGCATAAAACGCACGCAATTCGTATCTTTTTGTGCCGCGCAGCCGAGAGCGACCAGTGAAGGAGTGGGGGTGTGCCCGAAGAGTGGGGATTGGAGGAAGAGCTTCTCTTTCCAATGGTAAGATGGCAGTGGCGTCACGCGGCCCGAGGCGGCGAAAGGACACGGTCTTACATACAGGTCTGACAACGGCGGTAGTGGGGGTAGGCACCCTTAGCGGTTCTGTTTTTTATTCCGATTTCTGCCGCTTGGTGCATGACGGCAAGGGGAAGAGTGGTGCGACGAAGAGAAAAATAGGTCTTCTGTCCTTTTCCCTCCTGAACGCAACGCATGAGTCGTTTTTCCTAACTTAATTTACCGTACTGTCGTGTAAACTGCATAATGTACGAAACCAATAAAAAAAAATGTGTTGATTAAAAAAAAGATGACTACTTTAATCTAAAAAAAACTGAAAACTTTTTGAATACATTAATTCATACCAGCACATATTACGACCATTTAAATCCTTTTTTCTCCAATGTCTCACAATAGACTCTTTCAGTCCCGGAATAGCATCGAGCCATTTTTTGTATCGTTCGACGTTTCTGGGCACGCGAAACACGGAGCATTTCTGCTTACAATTTTTGTACCCCGTTTTACAATTGCGAACCGCGCAACCCTTAGCCATTTCGCATTTTTTTTTGGAAAACACTACCAAATAAATTCACACTTATGCGTAAAAACACGATGAAACATGTATCGCGGTAAATCGCGTAGAACCTTCTGGTATATGGTCGCAAATAAAAGTTATTTCGACAATCGCGCCACAAAAACATACGTAAACACCTTGGGCCCATTCGCCGGTAAGAGGTAAGGGGAAAACGACTTCCCCTAGCTAGTGGCGACGCGTAGCGGCGCCTAGTGAATAGAAAAGTGGAGCCGATAAGCGTGCCTACCCCCACCACGAAAATTTAGCTTCGTTGCAAGACCTGTATGTAAGACCGTACGAAAGGAGTAGGGGACACGCAGGTAGTGGGGGTACGAGGACGAGCTTCCACCTCCAACGGTAAGATGTCAGCAGTGTCGCCTTCGCTCGACACTCGCGCACGTGAAGACGTAAAGTCCGATATGTACATTTTGCCGAGTTCCTAGACCGGTATGGTAGCCTGTTACCTTACGTTTACCGAAAAAACCTCCTCTATCACCGCTTCCCAATGTCAGCCACGTATTTCGTAATTACAAACGGTAAAAAATCAATGAAATTATATGTCTGGACGGTAGTCCAGAGAAAATTGGTAGCAACGAAGTGCACGAGGTGCAGCTGCTTTCCCGCACGGCCAGTATCGATCCTGGCTGCGTTCTTTCTATACCTGCTGTGCTATATATATACTCAAGGCTATTACACAGAGAATACGTACCTTAGAAATTCGGTCTTTTGTACATCGACCAGTGTGAATCTGCTGGAGCAGCCGGCGAATCGAAAAATAGAATAGAGCTTTGTGGGACGTGAATCCACAAGTAGAAGCATAGAGGTGGTTCCACACGGAGGGGGACGGTTTTACCATCGATCGGATTTCATCGCTTTTGTTACGATTCATTGTTATCGTGTCACAAGCTTCGATGATCTTTCCGAATTTATCGTAAATATATGTATTGCGACTTTATTCTTCAGTAACTTCACAAACGAAGGATCGGATGGAGCCCGAAAGATAATAAGCGATTGCCGGACATGTTTGCTCGCTTAACGGGATTCGCATTTTGTCATAAATCGATATTTTCAAAATCGGCTATGGCAAGTACTAGATTATAGTATCTAATTTAATAATCTTTTTGGTTTTTTTTTCAGATGATTTTATCCTTGTATATTTTTGATATTTTTGAATAAAGAAAATTAAACATGTTTTTGAATGTATATACTTTTAGATCATTAAAACCCCAATCCGAAATTTCAAATAGTTTTCCTTGAAAAAATTCACAAAAATGACCTTTTTTCCGGCTCCTCGGTGTATATCTCCCCTTAAGGAGGTTGGAACAGTCCAGTTGAGTCGAATGATGGTTTATGCATTTTTTTTTCAAAGAACCTCAAAAAAATGCAGTCGAGGGGTAGATTTATTCTGTTGATGCTAATTTTTCATAAAATATGTCATTAAAGGGCAAAACTATGCATTTTTATATTTTTATTGTGTAAATAATAAGAAAAACTTTTGGTAATTCTTTAGATAAGTGACTTTTCCGAAAAATGAGCCTCAATTTTTTTGCTATTTTATCATTTATTGGGTTATAAATGATGATATTTAGTCGGGGAAGCAGACATTTTTCGTTAAGGCCTTATACACGCGATTTCGCCGATTTTCGAAGGTACTTTTCTAGACGCGGTTAAACAAAAATTACACATATATTGACAAAAAAATTTTACAGATCATTTATGCACATGGTTAAGTATATGTAAAAAAATCAGAAATATTAACAAAAGGCGGAGGTGTAACACAATAAAGCAATGTATTTTTTTTGCGGGCGAGTTGATGGTAAAAGTTCTCGGCATCGATGTGGGTGTCTGAAAAAAACGAACATATTTATAATTGCATAATGAATGTATCTTCAGTGTGAACCAACAATATTGTAAAAAAAATTATTATAATAAAAATTCGAAGCTTAAAATTTTTTTACTCATTTACAGTATTTTTCAATTCTGTAAAGCTTAAAATATTCCTAACCGTTCAGGCTCATGGAATCAAAAAAAAATTTAAAAAAAGGAAAAATTTTGAAATTTTTCACGTATATAAGGCCTTAGCAAATTTTTTACGAACAAAAAATCGTTAAAAATTATTTCGAATTTTTCAAAAACCCAAACAAACCCAATGTAGTCGTCGAAATATAAAAAAATGCCCTATTTTATCACGTGTTTCCGCGAGCTTGAAAACCGCATAACTTTCTATGGGGGGGGGTCGAATTTAAGTTTTCCCCGACTGAATATCATCATTTATAACCCAATAAATGAAATTAGCAAAAAATAATTTCAGGTTCATTTTTCAGAGGTCAGTTATCCAAAGAATTACCAAAATAATGATTGAATGATCGTTTTAATTGTAAAATCATTCACTCTAACTACATTTTAGATTTTTGTCTGATTACTGTCCGATTACCGAAACATCATCCGTATCGTGAACGTCTTGACCATCTAACTGCCCGCAAATCTACATAAATTAAACTATTTTTTATCCCCGGTGTTTTGTGGAAAAAGAATTTGTAAAGGCTCAGTATAGTCTAGTCGATAGCATATGGTAAAAAAAAAAATATATATATATATCTTGGATCGTGGTTAAGGCTTCACCCCCTTAATACTGCAATTCTGACAACGCTGGCCTGTGCGACAGGTGTAGCTAGAGCAACGCCGTTTTGCCCTTGCGACGTTAACGCGCAGAGAAGCGCGACGAAAGTGCGGTGCCGCGTGTGACAGCGCCGGTGTTACCCCAGCTAGACAAAGACGGAGCGACGAAAAACAATCGCGCGAGTGGGGGAAAAGAGATGGCGGCGCGCGCCGCTTTTTAGGTTCAGTCACGGTTAGCGGAGCAAGGTTTCCCGCCGGGCGCAACAGTCGTTCGACGAACGCCGCACGGAGTCTCATCACGATCGTTTTTTCTCTCTTTAGGTGTTCCAATCGGACTCTACCCTTTGAATCTCAGCAAAACTGGCAAATTGATCTTTCGAAATTGAACTGTGAGCAATCAGATAGTGTGCTCGTTGCATGTGTAATTGACCAACTACAGCGACAGTTGTAATATTAAATGAGATAATAATTGAGAATTAATAATTAGTGGGTGTACACGGTGAAAGGATTTTTGCGCCCGTTCATAGGTGAGTGAAATTTGTGTCGTATTTTTCCTCTGTATTATACTGTCTGGGAACGTTGTCAAACATATCGCAGGAACGAAATTATTCCCTAAATAGGTAGAATTTCGAGGTGGTCCAGTGGACAAAGTCGTAAGGCCAAAAATTGCGCCACGTGCAGTTTTCTTTTGGAAAATATCCTTCGGAAAGATTGTAAAAACAATCTCGGTTCAACAACCCCGCGGAAGCTTCCCTCCCAAAGGGGTGGTGTGATAGTTGGTGTAGGTTAGGAGCGAAGGAGGTTTCCGCAAAAGTTTCTCCCTTGTCAAGTTGGCTCCCAGGCATTTTACGAATAGTGCGGAAATTGCTCGCGGGCCGTTAGCCGGGAAGAGGCGAATCTTGTTACAAGGGGCGAGCTTATGGTTCGTGCAACCCCAGAGCGAGTGGCATCGGCCCGGCTAGCGAGGCTGGAGCGCCACACGTTACTGGGTCAACCCTTTAATCGAACGCTCAGCCCGAGGGAGCGTGAGAGAGAGAGAGGGAGAGAGAGAGAGAGAGAGAGAGAGAGAGAGAGAGAGAGGGAGAGAGAGAGAGAGAGAGAGAGATCGAGCAGGAGGGAGATATAATAAATATTCGATATATGTGTGCACACAGGGTGGCTCGAATCAACTGGACAGACGATGTGCAGTGATATCTTACGAAAAGGACTAGAAAATGTCAGTTTTTTTAATTCTTCAATTATGGATCTCCATTATGGAGAAATATATACTGATAAAAAAGATTGCTTGAAATCAACAAGTGCGTTTATTCCATCTTTCATATCCGGGTTATTAAAAAAAATATTATAAACTTTATTGTAATTATTAACTGTGGAACAATTTTCGTAGTAAAAAAATCGTTCGGAAATTCGACCGAATATTATGAGATCTCAAAATTGAGTCGACGGAGCGAAAAATGACCCCAAACAAAATCAATAGGAAAAAATCACATTTCATTGGTAAAATGTCAGATTTTCGATTCATCGCCGCGTTATCGCGTAATATTAAATCAAAGTTAAAAAGTCGTCTGCTAAAGCCCATCTTGCTGTATAAAAAGTCGCGGCGTGTTCGTTGGTGTCAGTGGTGTCGAATCGACTTTTTTTTTTAATTATTTGGCGTCAAGACGTTCCCGCATCTCTTGATCAGTTAACAATTAAAAACAAGTTAATATAATAATGAAATATTAATATTTTTAATATAATTAGTTGATATTTTGTTTCATTATTATTATCCAATGTGCATTATTAACTAATAGTAACAATAAAGTTAAGAACAAGATATCAAAATAATAACCAACGAATAATAACAATAAAATATTAACTTCATTATATTTGGGTTATTTAAGTATTTTGTTATTAACTTTAATTATTTATTTGATAAATTTAATTTATTTAATAATATTTAATAAACTATAATAATTATTATTTAACAAAAAAATAATAACAATTTAATATAATAATAAAATATCAATGTTTTTAATTAAGCCATTAGTTAATATTTTTATAATTATTATTATTATCGGTGAATGTTTATTATTAACTAATAATAATAATAATGTTAATAGTATAGTTCTTTATTACCAAGTATACCGTTGCGGGATCTTACACAGTATACATTAAGGGGTTACATACAGTCAGGAGGCCCAAAAAGATCGATTTTTAAAGAATTTTTCTTGATAAGACCTTTAAATCTATTAACGTAAAGATTTGTACACATGTTATGGTAACTTTCAAATGTAATTCAACATTTATTTGTATAAATAATTATTTTGAAAGCTGCTATAGCTGATCTCCGGGAGCACCTCTAAAAAAGGCGTCTTGCGGTGAGCACGATATGGACTGGATCATCTAAAATGAAAAAATCAATAATATTTCGTTAATATAATGGATTATCTTGTAATTGATCGAAGGAATAAGCAAAATAATAATTTTTAACAAAATGGCGGCTTAAAAAAATCGAGTTTTGAGAAAAATTTAGGCGTTAAATTGTTTATAAAATGGAAAATATTTATCGGTGAGAAAAAACCTTCGATTAATTACTAAAAAATAAACTTGAGAAGATTTTGTTAAAATTTGAGACTGATCGGTTCAGCCGTTTCCGAGAAATCTTGATCACCGATTTTAAAAACACAGTTTTGAGAAAAACTCGTTTAAGGCGTTACCCCCACTTGTAGCGCAAAAAAAGGCCTTTTTCATGAATTTTTTTAAAGAAAACTACAAAACTTTTTTAATCGATCAATATAGCATCTTAAAGAACACATCTTGAAGAACTTTCAGTAATTTTTTTATTGAAAAATGTTACATTGTTTAGTGGCAAATGGCCGTCAATGAAATAATGTTTTTATATACACGGTTTGCGGTGACCAACATTGCGGCGAAGTGGATCATCTGAAAAAAAAATGCGGATGAATTTAGTCAAATATAAGTATAAACTAGTCTTTAATCGAAGGATTTTAGAAAATATTCATTTTTCACAAAATGGCGGACAGTCAAAGTTAATGGTTCGATTTTAACGAAAAAAAAAACGGCCGTTTTTGGCTATAAAACGGCCATTTTTTTCGAAAAAAAATCGAACGATTAAAGACTACATTTTTATGTATTAAATAAGCCTGCAAAATTTCAAGAAGATCGGTTCATTAGTGTTCGAGTAATCTTGGTCACCGACTTCAGAAATGCCATTTTGAGAAAAACGCGTTTAAAGTTTCAATTTCAGTTTACACGGAGAAAATATTTTTTTTTGTAAACTTACATAGAGTCATCTATTCCGGGCCCATACAGAAGTATGGGCCCGGATACTTATACTTCAAAAAAATGCAATAAAAAAAAATCGATTTTTTCAAAATCGCAAGTGGGGGTAACCCCTTAAAGTTTCAAAAGCACTTTCGAACGTTCTGACAAGTCATTACAAATGTGCGTGTAACTTCGAGAATATTCGCCGGATTGACGAGAAATTTTGTGTGTGTACTTGAATATATGTACATCACGAAAAAAAATAATAAAAAATCGATTTTTCGAAAATTTTAACTGTATATAACCCCTTAATGCCCTTTCACACGTTTCTTTGTTTTTTTGCTAACTTTTGTTTTTCGTCCTTTTTCTCCTTTAGGCCTCCTTTCTTACCGTGCATACGAAGGCTCCCACATACTCGCACAATTCTTTGATCGGTTTCCCTTTAATTTATTTGCATATTTTTCCTTTGAACGCCTTCTCCTTGGTGCTTCTTTGCCACTTCTCCAAACCATCTGCCACTTTCTAATTGTTTTTTCTCTTATTTTCCCGCATTCAAGTATGTTTACCAGACTTTCTTCTTCAAAGTCTGCAAAGTGATGCAAAGTCATGCACTCACTTAGTATCATGAATGTACAAAACATTTTGATCTCAATGTGTCGTTTACAAATGCATCGTACGTTCAGAGCACGGCGAACTCATATCGCTGTGCTCAAGTGTCTACAATTAATAACCGCAAATTTTACGTCATATTGAAGTCATGTGTAGACATTTAGACGTGCATTGACTGTGGTAGCATTAACTGTTCTCATGCATTGTACTTAACACGAACGCCATTTCGTTTCGGTTGATGAAGACATTTCATGAGCTCATTCAGTATGATGAATTTGAGATACATCGTGACTTTAATTTGTCGTTTCAAAATGCACCATCCGTTGACTACAGGATGAACTCATAAGACGGCAAATTTATTTAATTAATTTTCCAATGAATATTTACACAGAGAAAAAAAAGCATTGATCCAATATCATTAGTGTTATTGAAGGAAATTTCGTTGATTCAATTGTAAAATTGTTGGTGAAAATAATCGGATTTATTAGTCCAAACAAAACGCTATTAACTTTAATAACATGATAAAATTAAAAGTTTTCTTTCATTCAAAAGATATATTGTTAGCCGAGAACAATATATTATTGAAACTATCTAAAAAATTATCGCGAACAAATTATATAGTTTTGAATGCATTTTCTGCGACGAACAAAAAAAGTGTTTCAATTCATAACGTGAATATTGTTGATTCGAGTACACAAGAAAAATTGAATTTCGCTCGTTTGATTCAGATAAAATTTCTATTGAGTAAATATGTTATTTTATTTTTTTCACCATATCCGATATTGACTTCCAAGTACATTATTCGTTAAAATATTAATATTTTATTTTTATTGAAAAACATTAAGCAAATGTCTGAAATGTTTAAAAAATTATGCGAAAATAACATTTGTTTCTTGCGCATTTGGTTGAAAAAATTCAACCAAATCGTGGCCGAGCGCCACCGAAATTATAGGTGTGAGGAAACCCGTAGTTCTCGGAGTAACCGCTAGAAGCCGCACGCGCGCCCGTTTCTCGTAAGCGTAGCGCGAACCGAAAATCTACTTAAACGCCGGAGAAACTCGAAAGAGTATCGCTTCTTGGCCTGTGGCTAAGATCAAAGTGTAGTATCTGTTCTAATCAGTTGAATATCTGATATTCTCTCCACTATTCTCGCGGATGGTCATTCAATGCTCACTTTTTATTTAAGATTTAAAACAAATTGAAAAACTTACGTCCCAGGGCATATTCGTTTCGATGCAGTAAAGAAACAATTAATTCTATTGACTATATTTTTGTACGAAATAAAAAACGTTGTAGCTACCGCTTAATTATTTCATCCATACATCTACGGATTGTAAATAGAATGATTTCAATAGAATATAATTTCATTTGAAGAATAATGTAGATATTCAGAGAACAGAAGAGCTTTTTCAAATAAAATAATATGTTATTTAAATCGATCACATTTTCCAATATTTTATAGTATTGCAACAATCTCATATATCGGCGGCACTCCGCAGCAGCACATTTATTTGGATCAACCAATATATATTTTTTTATTCAATTGGTTTTTTTTCTCAGTGTAGGCAAAGAAACAACGAAAGTTTACACAAGTGTTAGAATGGCTAGGTAGGTGGGGCGCTCAGCTCTAGAATTACAAGACGTAGGTTCAAACCGAAGGTAGGTAAAAACTTTAACGAGGCAGGATACGTTTTAATCCATTCATGATATAGGCAAGAACATAAATAAAGCATTTTTTTTCTAATTCCTTATTTTCTTTTCTAATTCCTTATTTTCATTATAATCGAAAATCACATTTTGTAGACTTGAGCTGTAGAACACTAAATGAGGAGCCTAAAAAAGGAATACATGATTTTTTTAGTGACTGGAGAAAAAAATATTTCGTTGTATTCCAACGGTTCCAATTTCAACATCGTCCATTCTTATACGTTATTTTCGATTTGTGTGCTCCCCACAATACGTCGAATTCTCTATTTCGTTCCAGTCTTGTTGTATTTCGGTTTTTATTCGTATAATTCTTTCGAATAATGAATTTAACAATAAAATATCAAAATAACAACCCACGAATAATAACGATAAAATATTCACAAATTAATATTTAAACATATTTAGGCTAGAGAGGAATTAGTAATGTAAGATTAGTTTTAAGGAATTATTGATAAGGACAGCAAATGTACTTTTATGTAAAAACCCCTGAGGGGTATACCTGGAATAAATACTACTACTATTCACAAATTAATATTTAACTATAAACTAAAATTTTCGCAAAACCAATGTTTTTTTCCCGAATTGTTTTTATTATTCCAAAGATTCATTCGAAATACACGTATTTATTTAAATTCAGGTGTTCTGAAAACTTATCGTATTTTATTATTTTTTAATACGTATTATAAAAAATCAGCTATTGTGAAAAAAAATATTTTTATTGGTATATGAATTTTTTTTTTATATTTTGGTATTTTTATATTCGTATTCTAAAAGGTCAGAGTTATTGTGAAAAAAAAATATTTTTATTGGTATATAAATTAAAAAAAATATTTTTATGGGTCAAGAGCTTAATAAATTTCCATCTATAGGCATGTGCAATTTATTGCAAAGTTCGATAAATTCGAGTACCATCTTGGGCAGAGGCCCTTGCCGGGTGAGCTTCCCTGACCTCTGCGATTCACGTATCGACCGGAGATATCACAAACATCCACGACGCCCTTCACGCCAACTCGAACCCTATATTTTTATATTCCTTCGGCCAGGAACTTTCGAAACTTCAACACTGTTCCGAAATTAATTCAGGTTTTACGATGTTGTACCGGACCTAAAAATACTGTTATGTTTCCTTTTTCTTTTTTGTCGTCGAGTCCTTCGCTCGCTTGGCTCTTCCCGCAACGCTGCAAACTCTACCACGTGTGTAAAAGACTCTCCGAGTTCGAACAGTGGAGAAGGGATACCAGTTCCGTTAGCCGTAGTAAACACAGCGTATAGAGAAATCGAGTTTCACGTCAGAATTGCCGGCGCTCTTCGGTATTCGATGAGTGAACGGAATTCAATCTGGAAAGCCCATTCTAAGGCTGATGTTCGTTACAGAAAGGAAATTTTCACACCTGTGACAATAAATGATAAATATAATAACGCAGATATTTATAGTATCGTGTTGAACAGTTTTTTTTTTTTCAAGAAAAGTTCTATGGATAATGATCATTATAGTCAATTAAAATATATACGCATGTTACTCAAATTAATTATATATTTATTTGTAATTAATATTAAAAATGTAATTCTTGCAAAAAGTTTAAATAAATAATATTCATAAATTTAACTTTAATAAATAAAAAAGGTTATTATAAATGAATAAAGAATAAATATCGTACTATTTTTTCAAAAAGAGTTCCCTTAGTCATTACAATTCGAGTAAATGAAAAAATACATGCATGTAATTAAAATAATTTTTTTTCGTAGATTAAAAATAAAAAATGCGATTGATCGGGTTTTCGCGTAAAAAATTCTGTTAAATAATTTTCTAAAAAAAAAACAAATAAATAAATGAGAAATATTTCGGAAATCAAATGCTTGTAATTAAAATAAAAACAAACAAATGTATCTGATCGAGTTTTCGTGTGAAAAAGTTCTTCGAATGAAGGCAAAGTCTTCGTGCTATCAGGCCAATGGTGATAACAAAATCGGTTTTACATATCGGTATAGAGTGACGAGTTTCCTTCGTACTCCTTTTGTCCTTCCCTTGACGGCTCGTGAGCGCGGCGGAATCGCAACAAAGCAAAAGAAAAGAAGAAGTAGTTGGTGCGAATAATTATCGGGGGACCGGTTCGCGGATCCCAAAGACGTTGCCGGGTGTGTACGTACAATGGGACGAAGTACCGTTGGACCGAGTCATCGATATCGCGTAACCGGCTTGTGTAAGAAAGATAAATAAATATATAATCACGAAAAACCTGAATATTATTCTTGGTTATCACGAATTTCTTTTAAATTCAATAAAATTCTCGCCTGAATCTCGGCTTTTCTCGAAACAGATTGGTTTTAGACGAAACTTGTATAGAACATAAAATATCAATCGTTTTACAGGCTACAACTTTTGTGGCGGACATTTTTCTCTAAGATCAACATTACAATAAAATAGAAAAACTTTGAAAAAATCAGTTTTTGTGAGTTTTGACCTTGAAAATAAAATTTGCGGGTGTTTTCACTATCATATTCGTGATCAGCGAGTAATAACACATCGGCAAACAAAATTCCAAATTAATCGGAGGTATGTCCTTTTCGGAACTTTATCCATGTTTTAATGAGAAAAAAAAATCAGAAAGTCAGATTTTGACATTCATCAGAAGACGAACAAAATAAAAATACTTGAACGGGCCTGGAAATAAAAGAATTGTGGGGTAGAAGTCATTCGAGCGGAATTAAAAAGCCGAGACGCAGCGAGGGGACCTTTTCTCCGAATTTAAAGGTCGTGCGACATTTCGAATCGTGAGTTTCGTTCGCTCTGCTTCTCTTTCTCTTCCCTCGTTCTTCGTGTCGTTCACACGTGGCGAACTTTACCGATTGTCACGGAAGAAACAAAGATTCATGAGTTTGTCGTTTCTTTTTTGGCCCGCTTGCCGGTACCGCAATAATAATAACGTCATCGACCGGTATAGTGCGTGACTGCTCGGAACGCGAGAATCCGCGACCCTGAAAAGTGATTTCGAACTACCAACACGAATAACCGAGCCCGTACAAGAGCCCGTACCTTTCGTTTCACGATTCCCGACCAAAAAAGATTAACACTCGCATTGATTTTTAAGGGGTCAGGCTACTGTGACCACCGAAAGTCAGGTTCATTAAAAAAAAATTAAGGGGGGTACCTTTGGCGAGGAAAAAATTGCGTTTTGTCATGTTTTTTTTTAAACGAAAGATTTCTTCACCATTTTGTAGATTCAGGGCTTTATTACTACTTTTGGTGGTTATAAGGTATTTTTTTAAATTCTTTTTTTTAATTGACGGACGTGTGGCACGGTCTTCTAAACGGGTTGCGGCGGATGTTGTCGACGGCGTGACACGTAGCGTCTACGGGATTGATCTGAGAAAAAAACCAACGAAGATTTTTCTTTCATTAACACTTATACGCAGAATATGAACCAAGAAAAAGTGAGAAATACTGAAAGGCAATGGAATGGTACGCGTTTTTCTATTACCGGTATTATTGCGATATCAATAAGCTGTAATACCGGAACACCGGTTTCCGATATTTATGGGAAACCTTGATTAAAACGGTAGAAGCTTGAAAGTGAAGATGGAAGTTGTAGAAATAAGAGTGTATAGCTAAGCGAAACCGCAGTATATATAAAAAATCACAGTCTTCTATTGAGATCTTCATTTATTATAAATACATTTCTAAACGTACTCTGCTATGTTCTTGAATATATTCAACCCAACATAAAATAAATAAACAAAAAAGGAACTTTTATGCAAATCAAATAAGTATGAAACAAGCTAAATTAAGGGGCCAGTCCACTTTGGAGCCACGAAAAAGTCTAAAGAAAAATATAAAAGTTGTTGGGCTTGATAAATAAAGTCTAGAAATACATCAAAAAATTTTTTAAAAACATTTTTATTAATTTTTAAGTACAAAAACTATCGTTTAAGGCGTTACCCCCACTTTTAGCGCAAAAAAGGCCTTTTTCATGAATTTTTTAAAAGAAAACTACAAACCTTTTTTAATCGATCAATTTACCATCTTAAAGAACACATCTTGAAGAACTTTCAGTAATTTTTTTATTGAAAAATATTACATTGTTTAGTGGCAAATGGCCGTCAATGAAATAATGTTTTTATATACACGGTTTGCGGTGACCAACATTGCGGCGAAGTGGATCATCTGAAAAAAAATGCGGATGGATTTAGTCAAATATAAGTATAAACTAGTCTTTAATCGAAGGATTTTAAAAAATATTCATTTTTCACAAAATGGCAGACAGTCAAAGTTAATGGTTCGATTTTAACGAAAAAAAACGGCCGTTTTTTGGCTATAAAACGGCCTTTTTTTTCGAAAAAAAAAAAATCGAACGATTAAAGACTACATTTTTATGTATTAAATAAGCCTGCAAAATTTCAAGAAGATCGGTTCATTAGTGTTCGAGTAATCTTGGTCACCGACTTCAGAAATGCCATTTTGAGAAAAACGCGTTTAAAGTTTCAATTTTAGTTTACACGAAGAAAACATTTTTTTTGTAAACTTACATAGAGTCATCTATTCCGGGCATTAAAAAAAACTGCACTTCAAATTGCACAAAAAAAAAATGCGATAAAAAAAATCGATTTTTTCAAAATCGCAAGTGGGGGTAACCCCTTAACGTAACGCCTCAAAAATAGGTGGGCTAGGTAGCTCCATCACAACTCGGCAACGGCTTGTCTGAAACAAAAAAATTAAAGCCCATTAGATTCAGTATGACACCAGCTACAAAATGACCCTCGGATATAAAGTTTTATCAAAAAATAAAAAAATGTCAGACGAAAAACGAAAAAAGTAAAAAAAAAACGCGTTTTTTTCGCAGTTTCTCGCAAAAAAGAGTAAAAACCAAAATTTCAAAACCATCGAGGATCATCTTGTTGCGAATCATGTTTACAATATGTGGTTCAAATTTCAAGAGAATCGGGTTATTAGTTTCGGAGATACGATGGAGCTAGATTTTGAAAACGTTGTTTCGAGAAAAACGCGTTTGAAGTTTATACTATGAAAATCTCTCACCTAAACTCAATCGGCAATTCCTGTACCGTACAAAACCCCTTCCGATTGCTCATCATCGTCGATTTCTTCAAGTCTTGCTTTCGATTTTTTGAAATTTTCAAAGTGGACTGGCCCTTTAAGCAGGTAAACGTCTGTCAATACTAAACTACTGTTACACTGAACAAGTGTAGCAAATTTCAAGTCAATCCGTTCATTGGATATCGAGAAATCGTGTACACCGTTTTGAAAAACGTAGTTTCGAGAAAAACTCGTTTAAGGTAGTACCTCCACAGAAGAGTTGATTTAAGAAATGGTTGAAATTTGACATATATGTTATTCAATACATTATCCAAACATCTATGCAATTTGAATAAGTTTGACCACCCCAAACCTGAGATATTTACACATAAAGTTGGCTTGGTTTACACGCAACAGATGCGTTATGATTGGCAAACAGAGCATCATTAATTTTACCGTCAAAACTAAAATTAAGAAATTGATAAAAAACGAGGATAAGCTAGAGTAAGATATCACGAATAATGTGAAAAAAATGAGAATGATTCACCATCTAGTTTCCAAGATATAACCATGAAAAGCCCTCACAATTTTGGTGCAAAGCCTGGCAAAGCCTGGCAAAGCCTGGAAAAAAAAACAATTGGGGCAAAGTCTGGACAGTCCCAGCAAAAAGTTTACTGGCAATGGTAGATCAAAAACACAATATAAAATATATTTTACGGCAATAAATGATGTCCATCGTATTATCTACTAGTACCGAGTCAATATTGCGTACTTTTTAATTTTATTTATTACTATTTAAACCAATTATCAATCTTTTAAACATGAACATGGTATGTAAACTTTTGGTTGAGATTTTCGCAGAGGAACTACCTTAAAGTTTTGCTGGCAGTTCTATCGTTGTAATCATAAGTTTGCCTTCAATCTGTGACTCTTGCACCATATGTTGGACCCTCCGCTTCAATTTGAGTTGCCTCAAGCGTTGAACCAGTGTTCGTCGTTTTCACAGTAGCCCAAACAGTTCGTTTTGTTTTTAGGATGCATAATGAGTCCAAAGAATAAAAGGAGGAATTTTGGAGGAACAAAAAAAATATATATCTAGTTCAGAGGTGTCAATAGTAAGGATATATTCCGTAGCTATATTACACGATTTTCACTCTTTTCTCATTGCGTATGATGTTAGACACATGTGCATAGACGAAAAAAAAGTTACACAGTATTGTATGTAGTGTAAGATCTATTTTTACCATGATGGGAGAGTTTCGCAGATGCTTATGGAATCCGAAGGTTTCTCCTTCTCTCTCTCTCTCTCTCTCTCTCTCTCTCTCTCTCTCTCTCTCTCTCTCTCGTTCTCTCTACAGACGAAGTCCCTGGCTTATTGAGGCTGCGTGTGTACGTGTTCTGATACATCGATGATGACGAGAGCGAGAGATACACCGGTTCGCCCTGACGTCATTCTCAATTTCACATGCCCTGGGGCTGCGTAACAAAGGCACATATATATTTTCCACTATCGAGTCATGGACGCGCAGGAAAAATATTAAACATTTCGGAAGACTCAAAAAATAGTGAAAAATGGGTAATTGAGATTTCAGAGGAATTTTTGGTTATCCGTGCAGCCCTAAAATTAAGATCTTGTCGTTCCTTAAGGGGGGAGATACCTTTAGGGGCGGAAAAATGGCTGACTTTCATGATTTCTTTTTAAAAGGAAAGATTTCTTCACCATTTTTGAGACTTTGGTATGTTTTGTTACTACTTTTAACTGTTACATGGTACTCTTTAGGGTTCCGTACCCTAAGGGCACAACGGAACCCTATTATATATCGCGAGTAAACGGAATAAGTCACAGACATGAAATTTTGATGTTTTGTGTAGAATGGTGAGTCGAAACCGATTATTGAATTAGAAATTCGATTAAATTATTTTTCATGGGGGTCCCATACGTGAAAAAGCAGCATAATTTTTTTTTTCTTACCCTGACATGTGGAGTGTTATTTTTTAAAGCTCATTGAGAACGAATCGCCGATTCGAAATGTACTATATATATTATAATTTATTGTATACGTAATACAATAAATTTAGAATGAAAAAATACAAAATTGTTGTTATTTGAATATTTACAATACCAACCGACTTACTTTTGGAGTCGGTGCCAGCCAATAACGAGAGATTGATGTCATGGAAGAGACGAGATTGCAGATTAAGGTAGTACCTCCACAGAAGAGTTGAATTAAGAAATGGTTGAAATTTGACATATATGTTATTTAATACATTATCAAAACATCTGTGCAATTTGAATAAGGTTGACCACCCCAAACCTGAGATATTTACACTTAAAGTTGGCTTGGTTTACACGTAACAAATGCGTTATGATGGGCAAACAGAGCATCATTAATTTTACCGTCAAAACTAAAATTAAGAAATTGATAAAAAACGAGGACAAGCTAGAGTAAGATATCACAAATAATGTGAAAAAAAATGAGAATGATTCACCATCTAGTTTCCAAGATATAACCATGAAAAGCCCTCACAATTTTGGTGCTAAGCTTGGCAAAGCCTGGAAAAAAACAATTGGGGCAAAGCCTCGACAGTCCCGGCAAAAAGTTTACTGGCAACGGTAGATCAAAAACACAATATAAAATATATTTCACGGCAATAAATGATATCCATCGTATTATCTACTAGTACCGAGTCAATATTGCGTAGTTTTTAATTTTATTTATTACTAATTAAACCAATTATCAATCTTTTAAACACGAACATGGTATGTAAACTTTTGGTTGAGATTTTCGCAGAGGAACTGCCTTAAAAAACGACTGTTGATCGTATATTTCATTTATTTATCGTCGCCTCCTCTTTTTCTGTGAAAATTGTGACAATGTTGGCAATATTGAGAACCTTACGCCAAGTTCAGCGCAGATGGCGCCACACAACGTAAACAAAAAAAGCTGTCAACACGCGCGGTACATTTTCACGGTGTCTGTCTTGTACAAAAATTATATGAATGGACGTAATGGACAATAATTACGGATATTTGACTATATCGGAATTGAAAAATCGGTTTCTACTCTTCTCCTTCTCGGTTCATCCTTTAAAGTTTCTTTTTTGCTCCGAACAAATAGGTAAGGTATAACCTCTTTTTTCAATATTTTCCGGCTCAGTTTCATCCCCGTAATGAATGAAAGTGAGCTAGGTAAGTATTGTGTAATAAAACAATACCAGAAGGGTAAAAAAATGCAAATATTTCAAATAGACATTTTTAGGTTATGATAATTAACTACTTTACAATGTACTTTTAGAAGTAAATATCATTAAAAATCTTATGTTCATAAACTGAGCTGTAACAAATCCTTCATTTCTGTAGTCTGCAAATCTAAAATGATCAGAATATAGCCTTGAATGTTTTGTGGCTGTAAAATGCTTGCGACGCATAGCAATATCCCATTGCTTCCGAAGTTTCTCGTTTTTGGGAAATAAATGAACGCCTTCGTTTCTGCATCCAATTGCACAACACATTCCATTCCATGATGCATTCTCCACAATTTATTTACGACAAACGGATTGTTTAAGGGGTACGGTCACAGTAGAATGTTCAAAAAATCGATTTTTTTTCTCGCTAAAACGGTACTTTGTCATTAAAATAAGTTACTATTCGATTTAAAGCAAGACACATTTTTCACCGACTTTCAGCGTATAACGTAAGCCCACCTCTGGCACGGCCATAGAGTACCTAAAACTTTAAACGCGTTTTTCTCGAAACAGCTTTTTTCCAATTGGCGTAACAAATAACTTCAACAATTTTCACTCGATTTACTTCAAATTTAAAAGTTACGTTCCTAATTGCATTTCGCAGAGAAGTACGTAAGGATTTACTGATTAATCGAAAACTTCTCATTTTATGAGCAGATTTATACGAAATTTTTCACTGCAAATTCATTCAAATACCTACAACTTTCGAATAAAACAATATTTTTAAATTCCGTACGTACTTCTCTAGGTATTCTAATGTAGATTGACGAGAATTTTTGTTTTTGTTGTTGAGCGCCTAAAAAAGATAAAAGAAAATATTAGTAGTCGGCCATTTTGTGCATCGAAAAAAAATATATATATTTTCTAACAGCTTGATATTCGTACTTGATAGATGTGTAATTAATTTTATGAGTGAATCACTTTTTCATACGGAAAAAAATTGTTAAATTCGCACATGATTTTATACCCATTAATGTGGCCTAACCCCTTAAAGAAAATTCAACAGTAATCGTAGAAACACGGGCAAAACCAAAGAGAAACTCACTAAACGTCAATTTCTGTTTACGTTATAATACAATGTCCCCTCTAGCGGAATAAATTGGCAGTAAGGTTCCCTATGGGCTGCTACCGACTCCAAAAATAAGTCATTTGGTGATGTAAATATTGAAATAACAATAATTTGGTATATTTACACTATTAGCTTACAGTAGGCGTGTACAAAGCTTCCTTTGGCTATCATCACCCCATATGCTTTCAGTTTAGTACTACCTAAGAACTAAGACAGAAAAAAAGCATTACCTAATTAAATGTCTAGTTAAAAAAAAGTTAATTGGTCACATGTACGGAACTCTAACAGAGCGAGACCCGACTCGCACTTGGCTGAGTTTTTTAAAATTAATCTTCAAAAATGGCGTAGGAATGCCAAGGTCTTCCGGTCGCGGCGGATGTTGTCAGACAGCGTGACACGTAGCGTCGGTGAGATTAATCTGAAAACAAATCAACGAAGATTTTTCTTTTATTAAAATTCATACGCAGAATATGAACCAAGAAAAAGTGAGAAATGTTGAAAATCGATAAAATGGTACGCTTTGAAACGAAAAGATTGAATTTTCCGACAAAAATGGCTACATTTGGCAATAGAAAAGTACGTTTTGTTTTTAACATTCAAATACATTTAGGGTCATGTTTTAGACAATAAGGTTAGGAATATTTATACCAAATTTCATCAGAATTGGTCGATTAGTGTTTTAACGGAGACTTTGTTCTTGGAGTGCCATATTTCAGGTGTCTACATTTTATTTTTTTTAAAGGAAACGAGTCAAGCTTTTTGAGTGCGGTTTTTTTCTTGCTTTTATTCATGATATACAGAACGTTGAAAAAATTTTTTTTTGAAAAAAAAAAACCAAAATGGCGGCCGTTGCAGCTCCGCGAAAACAGGTCCTCAAATCGCGGGAGGTAAACGGCTGACATCACTGCCCCCTCTTTGTTGATCTGAAACACAAATTCAAAGCATATTATCAATCTGTGACCCTTTGGTCATGGAATGACGGATGGGTTTTTCGTTTAGTACAAATTTCGGAAAATGGCGGCAATTTAAAAACAATCGAATTTTCGCGTTTTTTTCGCATAAAAAGATAAATAATAAATGCAAAAATGTATCTATCGAAAAAACGATCCGTCATTCCGTGAAGACATATTTTCTGAGTATGCTCTCCAAATTTCAGGTCGATATGTTAATTACAGCGGTCAGGAGAATGTCAGCCATTTTTAAAAACGTGTTTTCGAGAAAAACGCGTTTAAAGTTTTGTAAACGTTCGAAATCCGGGAAACGCTTCGACAGATTTATTTCTACTTACATGTAGATTAAGAATCCGTAATAAAAAAAAAAGATTTTTTGAAAATTTCAAAGACAAAGTCTCCGTTAACTATACGTCACGCCAATTTTGAAAATGCAGTTTAGAAGACCCTGCATACCTCCGCCATTTTTGAAGATCAATAAGAAAAAAAAATACCATGTAATGGCCAAAAGTAGTAATAAAACATACCCTAAGTCTCGAAAACGGTGAAGAAAACTTCCCCTTTGAAACAAAATCATGAAAATCAGCAAACTTCTTACTCGCCTGAAGGTATCTCCCCCCTTAAAATGTTATTTTGCGAAAGCTTCCAAAAAGTCGACTGAGGGCGAATTTCAGGAGGTGGATCATTATTGACGCGGAAATAGCTCAAATAAATTGAATGATAATGTTGGAAATATCGAAGCGAAGTATCGAAGACCTGATTACTTTTCTACCGCGATGGAAAACATTGGAGGCTTCTGCCTGACTCGCCGTTAACCCAGTTACGACAAACCAATCGTTTCTACCGACTCGTGGAAAAAAAAAAGTTGCAGTAGCTCGCGATGCTATTGCAGCTTGGAAATATTTTTATTTTTAAGACCATCGCATGTTTGTTGCACTCTCTATGACGCTGAAGTTTGCATCGTTGGAATGCAACGACTTCGTTTTTCTTCATTTTTTATACCTACGTTTGATGCTTGCAGAAAGTCTTGTTTTTGTTTTGGAAGATTGATATCCCAATTCTCTGATAAGAATACGTAAAACCATTCAGATGCTTTTCACAGGCAAACCAATTGATTTAAAGCATTATTCATTAAATCCATTTTTTGCAGGAAAAAATTAAGCAATTTTGAGGGATTTTTTTAAAGTGAGAAATAATTATTCTACAATTATCAAACTTTTGGTATACTTTAAGAGTATATTTAAGCATACAAAACCATTTTTTAAATTCATTTATCACAAAAGTGGCGGAGCTGTGGCATTGTTACAGCAAGGTGCAACTTGCCGCGGAAGTTGCTTATCATAAATACCGGAATTACGATAACTAATGATTTGCGCATAAAGAATAGCCAAATTATTTTATGAGGCAAAACAGTAAAACAGGTCATTCGTGGTTTTTGAACGCCTTGTCGTCATGTTGGGAAATATCAATGTTCCGGCCGGGAAGACATTACCTGAATGTATTTCGCCAACAATCCGCCAGGATAAAAGTTCGTCCTGTGAGTTGTACCACGTACGGAAGTGCTATGCTTACAGCGTGCACTTACGCTTATGATTTTGCGATACTTGCGAAGTAACCCTTTGCACTCTAGGCCTTCTTCGCTCGGATAGTGATCTGTGTGCGTTTTTCTGTCTCTTTGCCTATCAGGAAATGCGAGCAAGCGTATGTATACACTCACATACCACCTTGGCAAGTAGATAACCAACAAACAATACGAGGGTGGGGTGAAAAGTTTCCGGCCTGACCAAGAGATGGTGCCACAAGGTCTACTTTTGGAGCGGCGTCACAGTACCATTCCTACCGAGCTTGTATGTACAGTTTCAGCCCAATCGCTACGTTAGTTTGCGTTTGAGAGCACATTGCGCGAGACGCTTCCGTTGTTTTCGTAAAAATGGAAAAATTGGAAAAACGTGCTGTCATCAAATACTTCCATTTGAAAGGTTTTACACCAAAACAAATAAAAGAAGAGATGGATTCAGCACTAGGAGACTCCTCCCCATCATATTCAACTATTAATCAGTGGGTTTCTGAATTTAAAATTGGTCGTGTGAGCACCTCTGACGAGCTTCGCTCAGGACGGCCCGTTGAAGTCACAACTTCAGAGATGATTGAAAAAATCCATAAAATAGTGTTGGAAGACCGCAGGTTGAAAGTGCATGAGATAGCTGAGACCTGTAGGATGTCAGCTGAACGTGTGCGAAATATTTTGCACAACCATTTGAACATGGAAAAGCTGTGTGCAAGGTGGGTGCCGCGTTTGCTAACGCTCGACCAATCGAGCGTTTGCTAACGCTCGACGCTACCGACAATTTGGCGCTGTATAGACGTAATCCAAACGAATTTTTGCGTCGATTCATAACTGTTGATGAGACACGAGTCCACCACTACACTCCTGAAAGTAAAGAACAGTCGAAACAGTGGGTTGGAAAAGGGGAACCAACCCCAAAGAAGGCAAAAACAATTTTATCGGCAAACAAGGTTATGGCTACTGTTTTTTGGGATGCGAGAGTTATGAGAAATGTATCAGTGTTGATGGAGATTATGTTGAAAAATAAAGCAAAAAAAAATTTTTAAATATCGTTTTTTCTTGGTCAGGCCGGAAACTTTTCACCCCACCCTCGTATGTCGTCGAAATACTAAATTGAATACACTCCCGATTTTACCTCCTCAAGGATTCCAAAAACGCTGAAACGTCATTTTTTATTTCCTCGTTTGTTCCTGGTTATTTCCCGATCTATTCCCTACAACTTTCCTGGTCATTTACCGCTTGTTCTCCGGCTCGTTCCTGATCCGTTCCCCAGAAAGAGAACGGCGGATAGGGACCCAGCCTTAGACCCGTTACATTGCGGACCTATTTCGGGGTGGAAGGCCCGACCAGAGTCTGATACTGTCTGAGGAAGGCAGATCAGGGGCAGTACTTTTTCCCGACTCAAATTTCTACACGGGGTTCGAGCGTTTTCGAATTTTGCTTCGAAACTTTAGGGAAATATTCTACATATATAGCTCTATCGTCGATAGAAAAAAAGTAGATTTTTTGATATTTGTAATTGTATATCTCGCCTTAACATCATCCCTCTCTGGCGTTCTTTTTTTCAAAGCCATTTTCCCGTCCTTCGGGGGAAGAGAAAAAACATTCCCTCCGCGAAATAGCACGTTCCGTTTTCGCGAAGTAAAAACTCGCGAATGGACAATTCTTTTAGTTGCGGCTTTTCTATCGCGGGTAAACAGGCTGGGAGTTTGCCTTGGCATCTATCAGCTGCGTTTACGGGTCTTGTCGCAGACGTCCGCAGTTGAAAGAAAGTCGATTGCATTTTTCATGTCTCGGCAAAGTGTCCCGCATCGCGAAAGAATGTCTCCGCATTTGACGGTAAAAAGTGTTCGTCTCTGGAGTCGTTGACCGGTCGATCGTGTACTTTGTAACAGCAACAAAAATATTAATCTCAAGTACATTTGATATTAGACAACGTTAGATTGAATTAGATATTAGATAACGTTATTATCAGCGTTAATCATCTTTGGCTATTAATCAATAAAGCAACATATTAGCGTTAATTGATTAAGGCGTTACCCCCACTTGCAGCGCAAAAAAAGGCCTTTTTCATGATTTTTTTAAAAGAAAACTACAAAACTTTTTTAATCGATCAATATACCATCTTAAAGAACACATCTTGAAGAACTTTCAGTAATTTTTTTATTGAAAAATATTACATTGTTTAGTGGCAAATGGCCGTCAATGAAATAATGTTTTTATATACACGGTTTGCGGTGACCAACATTGCGGCGAAGTGGATCATCTGAAAAAAAAATGCGGATGGGTTTAGTCAAATATAAGTATAAACTAGTCTTTAATCGAAGGATTTTAAAAAATATTCATTTTTCACAAAATGGCGGACAGTCAAAGTTAATGGTTCGATTTTAACGAAAAAATACGGCCGTTTTTTGGCTATAAAACGGCCATTTTTTTCGAAAAAAAAAATCGAACGATTAAAGACTACATTTTTATGTATTAAATAAGCCTGCAAAATTTCAAGAAGATCGGTTCATTAGTGTTCGAGTAATCTTGGTCACCGACTTCAGAAATGCCATTTTGAGAAAAACGCGTTTAAAGTTTCAATTTCAGTTTACACGAAGAAAATATTTTTTTTTTGTAAACTTACATAGAGTCATCTATTCCGGGCCCATACAGAAGTTATTCTCAGATACTTATACTTAAAAAAAAATACAATAAAAAAATCGATTTTTTCAAAATCGCAAGTGGGGGTAACCTCTTAAGCAGGCAGAGTTAAATAACGAATTAAGCAGCATATTAACGTTAATTGATTAAGGCCTTAGGCCACTCTAGAAGTCGAAAAAACAAACTTTTGGCGATTTTTTTTCTTCAGAAAAACTACAAAATAAGTCGAGATTACAAAAAAAGGCGTTTATCGTACATGTCAGTGACTGTATACAATAATTTTTTTTAAGCGCTTAATTTCAAAATGACGGCTGTGCGGCGTTTATCTCAAAACTGCATTTTTTAAGTTGGCCGGAAACATAACTCAGAAAATTTTCAACCGATTTACTTGAAATGTTAAATATGTCTTGAAAATTACATTGTCTATGGAAGTACGTAGGATTTTTCGTTTATATTGCATAGTTCATTTGTTATTATCAATTAGCTAACGAAATTTTTCAGTTGCAAAAAATTTGCCGAAAAAATCCCCAAAAAGTCTATTTTTTCGGCCTTTAGAGTGGCCTAACCCCTTAAGCAGACGTTAATTATTAGCGTGGGATTAGATATTAGATTTCGTTATCAGTATAACGATAGCATAATAATATATATTTTGTCTTTTATTTAATATTTATCATTATGTTGTACTTGGCACACGAAAATGGCATGTCTCTTTATTTGTTAATTTTACTGATTGCGGAAAATAAATTTTTCTCGAGCCCTTATATTTTATTGTTTTCGCAATGTCATTAATGACAGATCAACAGCCAATTTAGACCCGCAAAACTGTACATTTTTTTTTCTCAATCTTATCTCTATGCTTATCGTATTTTAACACTCGTTATTGATATTCTACGTAAGTACACGGAAATATACAATTGTGAAACAAAAATTTAATTTTATTGAGGAATAAAAGTTTTATTTAATATTTGTACATTGAGTAAGCTTTTTTTTCGTGATTTTCTTGAGTGAGACTTTTCGAGGCAGGCGCGCATCAAACTCCAAACGTAATCAGCCATCACGTGTGAGTTCCGTCTTCCCTGACTTGGTGAAAGCGTTCTCCTTGCTCTTCTCTAAAGGAGCCAAGATTATCAGCGAATTTATCTGGATCCTTTATTTCTATCACCAACTAAGAAACGAAAAGCACTTTTCACGTAACCTGTAATCGATGTCTGCATTTTTTATATAACATACTCTATACATATATGTGTTGTAATGAATGGATAATCCTGCAACTGCCGATGGGTCAGATCATGCCCTACCATATGCTGGAATTTCAGTTTAGTAAAAGACCCACGGTTTTCGAAATAAAAATCATCTGCTTTTGGTTTTTCGCATGCCATTTCTATAAATTATAACTTTTTTTACCCGGTTTTGAAAAAAATTCTCTTGGTTATTCGTTTTATCTAGAGAAGTCTTTTTTTTAAACTCAAATGTTAAGGATACTTTGTGAAAAAAGATCTTATGCAGAATTTTGATACAAACCAATTCGAACATCTGACTTTGGTAGCCTGCGGTGTCAAAAAAAAATGTACTACGCATATCGTGCCAATTACTTGAAAAAGTTGCTTAGTTATTGTCGATTCATATCATTTGTAGAAATGCCATGCGAAAAACCAAAAGCAGATGATTTTTTTTCCAAAAAATAACATAAAGCACAACATCTTGAAAACCGTGAGACTTTTACAAACTGAAATTACAGCATGTAGGAGGACATGATCTGACCTATGGACAGTTGCAGGATTATCCATTCATTACAGGGCAGCCTGTATAACAAAATGTATTAGGGTAGTTCAAACGATCTCATCTTCGCTTTTCTGCCGTCGACATATCGCGGATAAACAGCAAATAATAATATCAAAAACAGAAAAAATGTCTTAAGGTAGTCCTATCGACAGGCTTCAATCCATAGGATTTTCATAATTTTTTTTTGAGCTTCACTAAATATATTGATAATCGTCTCTGTAAAATTTCAGGGTCGTTTATCGACCTAATTACAGAGAAAAGAAATATTAAAATTGCGTATTTTTGTGAAGGAATTCCGAGACGACATACGAAAACCGAATTTCCGGTCGCTACAAAAGTGTATATAATAGTGGGAATGCGTCAGATTCTTAAAAATAATCAGATTTACATACTTAACACTTGTAGTAATCCAGTGCTTTCAGAAAAAAAACTACGCTTATTGACCTAATTTTCATGTAATATCAAGTTTAATTTGAACTTCCGGCATTGGATTTATTACCACTTGCCACGACAAAGAAACGTGATAGCAAGGCAACAGCTGACTGTAGTTCTAACCTCATCTCACTCATTCGAATTTCCACACATATTTCATTTTTAACCGACATATTTCGCCGACACAAATTTTCCACCCTTTTTACCAGTCGTGGCCCGAATACAATGCTTTATATTTCCCGCACCTGACGTTGTTTTGACAGATCGACGTTGAAAAGCATGGAGGTTAAACTCGCCTGGTTGAGTAAAAAGAGACGGAGATAGAACCAATATTGCCAAATGTCAAACCTAGAAATACTGCGCGAATCGTTGCAATAACCTTTTTTCCATATTCCAATAACCATTTTTCTAATTAAATGTGAACATTTATCAAACAGTTTACACATGGAAAATTCAGTTATTACATTTTTTTTGCATATGTTATAAATATAAATTGTACGAGTCTCAAGTATGATCAGTGGTACGACTAGCGTTAAGCGATAGGACTACCTTAAGTGAACTGCTACGGAAACTGAATGAAATTAAGGCGGTCCTCTAGTTTCTCGGGTCGAAAAAATCGATTTTTTTTTTCATAAATTACATCTACAACATGTGTAGAAAATGTGTGCCAAAGGATTTTTCGATATTCGAAGTGGTTCTCAAGTTACGGCCCTGGAACGGAGCAGGTATACGGAGCAGGTATACTTTCAAACGCGTTTTTCTCGAAACACCATTTTTCGAAACGGTGACCACGATATTTCAGAAACTACTGCACCGATCTTGTTCAAATTTATACAGCATTTATACAGCATATGTTATAAGCCAGCGATTGAACTAGGATTATCATGATTGCTTCGATAGTTTTTTTTGTACGAGCGAAAAACTTAAGAAAAAATGAGTAAAAAACAGAATGTAATTTTCAAAATTGTATAAAAAAGTCAATTTTTGTAATTTAGAATTCACTCTAGTTCAATCGCTAGTCTTAAATATGAAGATTAAAATGCCGTTTGGTTTTTTGATTTCAGATAAGCAGAACAGCCGCAATTTTGGTCACCGTCAAGCACCTCTTTTACTTGATGTCTTCCTGTCGGCCACTATAACGTTTATTCTATTATATATTTTGACTTCAAAAAATTTGTAAAGCTTATTTAAATGTTAATAAAGATTATGCAAAAACAATGAGATTGATTATTTCGATGCTTTGCCCGTAAAAAAATATTGAAAAAGCCGTAAAAAAACAGCCGAGAAACTAGAGGCCGCGTTAAAATTCATTTGAAAACCCTGTATAGTAACTCGAAATATAGTTTGGTATAGGGCTCACGCGTAGTCACTCGACAAAAACTCATACGACTTTTGCCGGCACTAAAAACGCTTTTTTTAATCGACTTGTGTAATCAATATCATTATATTTGTTTTTTTTTTCGCATGTATAATCATTCGAAAGATTATCATTTCCGATTAGGCGGCTCAGTCTCGGTCAAAGTACTTTGAGATTATCCTCACGAACGCTGTTGAAGCAGAAAGACGTCGAAGCTCGCCGGGGAACTTCCTGTATTGATATACAGGGCGATTCACAACTATGAAGCTTAACTTTCAAATAATAAACAAAATTTATTGAATATTTTTGTCGATTTTCAAAGCGAGACTCCATGTTCATTACGCTTTACCGAGAAAAAAAGCCCACACAAATGTCGGGTTTCGCCCGTGAATTTCTCGGCAAATTTTTGTCGCGCCACATTAAGGGGGGAGATACCTATAGGCGAGGAAAAAATTGCTGATTTTTTCTATTTTTTTAAAAGAAAAGATTTCTTCGCCATTTTTTAGACGTACGGTATGTTTTGTTACTACTTTTGGCTGTTACATAGTACTTTTTTGAATCAATATTTAAAAATGGCGGAAAAATGGCACGATCTTCTAAACGGATTGCAGCGGATGTTGTCAGACGGCGTGACACATAGCGTCGCCGAGGTTAACCTGACAATAACCAAACAATGATTTTTCTTTCATTAATACTCATACGCAGAATATGAACCAAGAAAAAGTGAGAAATGTTGAAAATCGATGAAACGGTACGCTGTGAAACGAAAAGATTGAATTCCCCTTTAAAAAATTGCTACATTTTGCAATAAAAATAATTTCTTCTTAATTTTCAAAACATCTAGGTTTCTGTTTTAGAGAATGAGGTTAGAAAGATTTATACCAAATTGTCTCAGAATCGGTCATGTCGTTTTTTAGCTACACGTGACGCCAGTTTTCAAAATGCAGTTTAGAAGACTGTGCCATACCTTCGCCATTTTTAAACGTTAATAAAAAATAAAAAATACCATGTAACAGTCACGCCCTTTTAGGCGTTACCCCCACTTGTAGTGCAAAAAAGGCCTTTTTCATGAATTTTTTTAAAGAAAACTACAAAACTTTTTTAATCGATCAATATACCATCTTAAAGAACACATCTTGAAGAACTTTCAGTAATTTTTTTATTGAAAAATATTACATTGTTTAGTGGCAAATGGCCGTCAATGAAATAATGTTTTTATATACACGGTTTGCGGTGACCAACATTGCGGCGTAATGGATCATCTGAAAAAAAAATGCGGATGGATATAGTCAAATATAAGTATAAACTAGTCTTTAATCGAAGGATTTTAAAAAATATTCATTTTTCACAAAATGGCGGACAGTCAAAGTTAATGGTTCGATTTTAACGAAAAAAACGGCCGTTTTTTGGCTATAAAACGGCCATTTTTTTTTCGAAAAAAAAAATCGAACGATTAAAGACTACATTTTTATGTATTAAATAAGCCTGCAAAATTTCAAGAAGATCGGTTCATTAGTGTTCGAGTAATCTTGGTCACCGACTTCAGAAATGCCATTTTGAGAAAAACGCGTTTAAAGTTTCAATTTCAGTTTACACGAAGAAAATATTTTTTTTTGTAAACTTACATAGAGTCATCTATTCCGGGCCCATACAGAAGTATGGGCCGAGATACTTATACTTCAAAAAAATGCAATAAAAAAAATCGATTTTTTCAAAACCGCAAGTGGGGGTTACCCCTTAAGGTAGTAGTCTCGCCACAGTCACGTTGAAAAGTTTATTCTCCGCTCAATCGATGAAAGCTCCGAAATATTGCGAAATATCTTTATAATGTAGGTTGTACATTTTATCAGGATGTAAAAACTTATAAAAGAATGAAGAAAACACCTAATATAATGTTTAGAGCCCCAAAAATAACAACGTTTCCTCCATCACCTAACCCTCACTTTTGTGACAGACTATCCATTCCGGCTACTAATACGTGGACACTCTGCGTATACGGATATGCACACACTACTGTAGTCCAGCGAGCGCGGAGATTGTGGCAACGTCGCAAGCCCAGCGAGTTTTTGTCGCTATATTTAGTATAAACGGAAATGAAAAATTTGAGCTGTGACCGGAATAATGGGACAAGTGCGACATAAAGGCAAATTTGCCGAACTAAAAACGATCGCCAAAAACAGAAAAGCGGTCGAAATTATGAACCGTGCAAAAAAGAGAAAACGACAAGAAGAACCGTGTAGAGGTTATGAACAACGAAAATGTGGGACCTCGTATCGTTGAATCGATGAAGTTCACTTCGTCGAATTAACAATAAAAGATTTTTAATTGTTTCAACGAATATTTTATTTTATTCATTTACTAATTTTGACCTAGCAATATACATAGCAATATAAAAAAGTCAACACGAAAAATCCGCCGCGTCTCTAGATACATTTTCTAACGACGAACGCGCCGCACGGCTGCAGCGCTGCCGATCGCCGGCTCTTGTCTGCTCCAGTCGCTGCGTGGCGCTAGCGTCGATAGACATTGCTTAAGGGGAGATATACACCTAGGAGCCGGACAAAAAGGTCATTTTTGTGAATTTTTTCAAGGAAAACTATTTGAAATTTCGGATTGAGGTTTTAATTATCTAAAAGTATATACATTCAAAAATATGTTTAATTTTCTTTATTTAAAAATATCAAAAATATACAAGGATATTGTATGATCCTTGGAGCGTCGTAAAAAAATCTGCGTATACGGTACCCACTGGCGTTTCTTCAAAAATCATCTGAAAAAAAAACCAAAAAGATTATTAAATTAGATACTATAATCTAGTACTTGTCATAGCCGATTTTGAAAATATCGATTTATGACAAAATGGCGGACGTTTGAACATAAATAGTGATTTTTGGGCCAAAAATTAGTTATTATTTTGCCTATAAAACAAAAACTAAGTAACGGGAAAATAATCCTATGACAAGTACTAGATAATGGTGTATAGAATAACCACAAAAAACCTCAAGGCAATCGGTTGGTTGGTTTTCGAGAAATTTTGGGTACCGATTTGAAAAACGTGGTTTTGAGAAAAACGCGTTTGAAAATTTGGGAATGAATAAATCATGAAATTTGTCAACTTACATGGAATCATCGATACCAGGCCCATAGTGTAGGTCTTCTCCGGTCGACGGAATGTTCATAGCTTCTAAATCAACATTTTTTCCGACCATCTAGGTGTATATCTCCCCTTAATTTAAATCGCTATATCTCTGAAACTAGACGGTCAAAATTCATGATTTTTTTTACCCACCTCATCATATGTTCCTCTGTGATTGAGATTTTTTTACGAAAAATCGGTAGAAAAGTTTCGACGCTATTGCATGAAATGTGAAATTTTCCACCGTTCCCCATAAGAACGCGTGTAAGACCGTGCAATCTTCGATTGCCAATATCTCGAATACAGAACGGTGAATCCTTTTGAAATTTTGCAGGTAATCACTCGATAGTGTCTTGAATGTGTCCTCAAAATAAAAAAATAAAATCTACAGATAAACGCCTTGGCGAGACTACAACCTTAAGAAAAAGCGTTTTGCTCGCAATTAAAGGGTGTCTCAAAATCACCTTACATTTTGATTCATTAACAAAACGTATTATTGATTTCAAAAGTACGAATATTTTATCTTCAATATAAGTTACAAACATGGAGGTTAGTCTGGAACATAATATCCGATAAATGACACATACTCTGTCAATTTTCGGACTTGTGAATTAAAATGTTGCCAACATATTTTTCAATACATGTATCAAGAATTACAAAAAAATGTCCTTCAAATTTTGCTTGGGGATGTGGGAAACCTACGATGTGCAAGAACTTGCACAGTGATTTTCCCCCTTAACTGACATTGCGTATAGAAAGCTGTGAGCTGTCCACGGTAAAATTGCACTCAAGGTTTAAATTAAAAACTTGCACCTGCAGAAATGTTGCTGTTTCCGGCAGTTTTAAAATCGTGACGTAACGCAAAGCTTGACCCCCCCCCCCCCCTACTTACGTAGACCGTAACGCCTGGCCACCCCCCCCCCCTCAATTGCATTACGTAATTTACGTATGGCCCCTAATGAAATTAGTCCGCAATTATGCCAAAATGTTATTGAAAATGTCGTCAAAAGAGTGAACGTTTGCAAATAGGGACGAGGCGGCCATTCTTCGGATATTGTGTTCCACACATAACCTCTATGTTTGTTCCTTATATTGAAATAAAATTTTTCGTATTTTTTAAATAAATAACACGATTTATTAATAAATTGAAATGTCAGGTCATTTTGAGACACACTATACATGCCCCATGGGTTCACCAAAGGAGTCATGGATCACCCTGTACATACGACGTACATTGATTGAGAGATTCGTCCAACTTCCTGTGTCGGTCTATCCCAGCTGGCAATTTCTCTCTCTCTCTCTCTCTCTCTCTCTCACACACACACACACACACACACACACACACACACACATCAGTTGCTCCCGACAAATGAATCCTGCTCGTTTCGCTAAACCGTTCCACACACTCTCGATTGTGTGAGTTAATTAATTTAATTGCAATGTATGTCACGCAACGTGGAAATCTCCAGAAGAAATCTGCATCCCGCTCAAGAGCTTTGGGGCGATTTACATTTCTCTTTCAATTGATTCGAAGCTGAATTTCTTTAGGTTTATTTCAATGTTCATTGAAATTAACATTTTATTTAGAAATGTGAATCAGATTTGAATTTTTTTGCAATTCCCAAAATGAAAATGCATTTTTCACAGTTATTTTACGATATTAATTCACGTTCTCTTCTATCGGCTTTCCTGACTTATTCACGCTTTCCCAACATTTCGTGTCGAAAATTTCGTTCTCTATTCACGATCAAATAAACGAGAGGAAGAAACGTTAAAAGCCAGATCAAGTGTGCAACACTTGTGGAAACACAACGCTCTGTGGACGTTATGTCGAAAGAGAAATAAAAATCGTCATTCCTAGTGTGCTCAAGGAGAGGAACGGTGACGGATTGAGGGATCATCACAGTGTAACGGGTCGAAAATGGCTGATTTTCGCGATTTTTTTTCGATGGTTAAAATACGGTGATCAGTCGGATTTTTTTGTGTCAAATCAAAGCACTCTTGAAGAATAGAAAATAATTTTTTAAACGTTTATTTTTATTTTTGTTACATTTTTTTAACGGTTTTTTTAACGGTCTTTGAAAATAGGAGTCCTCACGGTGTACACGGTTGTGGCCGTAATATTATCTGAAACAAAATTTGTTTGGGTTTAAGGGGCTAGTCCACTCTGGAGCCACGAATAAAGGCTATCTTCGCGATTTTTTTGAGGATTTTATAAAAGATATGAATATAAAAGTTGTTGGGCTTGATAAATAAAGTCTTGAAATACATTTTAAAAAATTCATTCATTTTTATTCATTTTTATTCATTTTTAAGTACGAAAAATTTTTTGTCCGAAACAAAATAATCAAAGTCCATTAGATTCAGTATGACACCAGCTACAAAATGACCCTCGGATAGAAAGTTTTATCAAAGAATGAAAAAATGGCAGATGAAAAACGAAAAAAGTAAACAAGCGCGTCTTTTTCGCAGTTTTTCGCAAAAAAAAGTAAAAATCAAAATTTTAAAACAATCGAGGGTCATCTTGTTGCGGATCGTGTTTACAATATGTGATTCAAATTTCAAGAGAATCGGTTTATTCGTTTTAGAGATACTATGGAGCTAGATTTTGAAAACGTTGTTTCGAGAAAAACGCGTTTGAAGTTTATACGATGGGTCGGCCGAGCGAGCTATACGCTCAGGTAGACGAAATGAGGTCCTGACGTTCAGGTAAAAAAAAATAATTAGAGAGCTCGGATTTTCATAAAATTTTGCCACAATATTTCTGAATGTCTGTACTTTCGAAAACAGTAAAAAAAAATCGATTTTTTGAAATTTTCAAAGTGGACTGGCCCCTTAACTTGGGTACGCAGTTGCAAAGATTATTAATCAGTATGCAAGCCGCTATCTTGCTATGGAAGTTTTTTTAAAATCAAAATTGAGAAAATTACGGCGATTTGAAAAAAAAAGTATCGAATTTAGCCTATATGCAGCGTCGGACTGGGCCTAAGAGGCCCGGATGGCATTATGACATTAAGGGCCCGTCGCTCGCCCAGGATCAGGGAAAATAACCCAAACAAACTAAATAATAATAATAATAAAATAGGCGAGAGTTTTTGGATTCTTTTATTTCAATATTTTTACATACCCTTTTAGGTCAAACTTTTCCTCTTTATTGGCTAACCAATCAACATTTTTTTCAAAAGAGGAGAAGTTTCAGCTAGATTATCTATAACGCGTTCGTAAAAGCTGCTATCCTCGTCATCCTTGATAAGATCCGACTCTGTGTTTAATATAATCAACGATTCCAGCACTTTTTGTCCCAGTAAAGAACGAAGTCTCGTTTTAATACGCTTTAGCGCGGAAAATCGTCTCTCGCAAGTTACTGGGGTAAACGAAATTGTGAGGATGACACGACAAGCGATGTATAGGTTGGAGTACGTACTGATGTGCATGTTGTATTGAGACAAAAGTTTACATGCACATGGTATGCAACTTCGGCAGGCCTCCGAACTTCTTTTAGACAAGCAAATAGCGTTCTTTGCTGTTTGATCTAAACCATCATTTTCGCATCAACTTTCGGTATCTACTATTTAATTAAGTACAATACCCGCCACGGATCTTTCTGCTTCTGAAGTTAGCAAAAAAGCGTTGCACATTGGGATTAAAACAGACAGAACAGACGAAAGACTGTGAGCGGCGAAGGGTAGATGTATAGTTCCTCGCCGTTGCTTGGCAGCGGAGCGTCCGAACGACTTTTCGTAGCTCGCGCTTCTGTTTATACGCACGTGGGGCTGATTCCGTGTAAAGTGCGGCCGTGTTCAGTTGTTTTGTTATTTAGTAGTTATTACGTGTTCGTATTGTTCTATTTGTAAGTTAGTTTACTTGTAGGTTATTACTTGTTGCATTTTTGTTAAGTTTTTTTCATTAGTTTACGTACTTTGTTGTTGTTTTTGTGTTAAGTTTTGTTGTTAGGTTACGGTCGTTACATTGTATTATTAAAAATGCTGTGTAGAAATACAGTTTTCAACAGACAGGCGAGAAAAATGATGGTCAATGTACATGATTTGTTGCTCAAGAAGCTGTAAAAGGTATAAAGAACTTAAAACAAGTTCATCAGAAAACTGCCAAGGCGACCGAAATTTCTTTGAGTACCATCCAAAACATTATTCGTGAGTCCATGAAATGTGAATTGGCCCTGGTATTCCACATGCCTGGTAAGAAAAGGCCAAGAAAAAGCGACGTCACAGATATTGATAACTTTGACCAAGGTATTATGAAAAGATGCGTCCATAATTTTCATACAAAAAGAGAACTGCCTACAATAAGTAAGCTGAAGGCAAAATTACAGGAAGACTAAACTTCAAAGGGTCGTCTGCCAGCCTACAGCATATTTTAAACAAGCTCGGGTTTAGTTGGCAGAAACCCGAGAATAATAGAAAAATTTTAATATAGAAGACTAACATTCGGCTGAAACGAATAGAATATTTGCAGATGATATTAAAATATCGACAGGAGGGTCGGCCCGCTATTTACACTGAGTCCTATATGCATGCAACACATTCGAAGTCGAAATCATAGTTAGACGGATCCAATAAAGGACCTAACAGCCCATATCCAAGGGCCAGAGAGTAGCTATTCCGCGCGCAGGGTCCGCTGGTGGATTTGTTCCCGGTGTTCTATTAATGTTTAAGTCCGGTACAAAATCAAGAGATTATCATGACATTAACTATGAAGGTTATTCAAAATGCTTAAGAATGCAATTGATTCCGAATCGGCCTGAAAATTCAATCGTCGTCATTGTTAATGCTCCATGACACAATAAATTACTAAAAAGAAATAAACGAAATTATTTAAATAAAAAAATTGTTTAACCCTTTTATACCTGACGGGACATGTGCTGCCCCAGTCTGGGAATTTTTTAAAATTACGGCCGTGACAAGATATCTCTCAGTTACTGAAAAACACAGGCGCATTTCAGTGGTGAGGAATTCGCACCTATATTGAGCAAGTTTCACCCAGAAAAGTTATTTCATCGTAATAATCACTTGGAGGAGAAATAACTGTTTCCGGTAATGAGGCGCACTAAACTGATTTTTTCGCCGTATTGAAAGGGTTAAACCACGTTTCTAAAACGGACTAAAAAATAAGAAATATTTTCTCCTAGTTAAAATACTTGTAAGATTTAAAACCAAAAGCGTTGGGCGCATGTTATAGATAACTGATGCATGAATAGTTCACCTAAGTCACTAACAATTTTATTATACTGCAAATGATATGAACTGTTGTGTAAGGTTTCTCAACGACAGCTACTCCCTACACTCCTTACTGTTATCTATGCATGTGCCCCACGTTTTTAGTTTTAAATCTTACAAGCATCTTCATAGCTATTAAGGGGTTTTCTCACTTTAGACGATAAAAAAGGTTATTTTCATGAATTTTTTTGATCGGATTTATTATAGATATTCATATAAAAGTTGTTACACTTAATACTCTTTCGGAATACAGAGAAAAAAATTATTTATTTGAGTCACTGTTTGTAGACGAAAATGGTAGTTAAAAAATGTCCTAAAAAATTGTAGGTCTGCGCGGTTGATGAAATCTCGGAGATGAATCATCCGAAACAAAAAAATCAAACGGTTTTAGATTCAGTATGTTAATGGCTATAGCGCAAATCATATGATTTTTATATATGCAAAAATAACAAAATGTCGGACATTAAAAAAAAATATGGTTTTTCACGGGTTTTGGCAAAAAATAGCAAATATCAAAATTTAAAAAAATATCTTATGAATATGATGATGAAAACAATATGTGGTTAAAATTTTATAAGGATCGGTTCATTAGTTTCGAAGATTTTTTCGACAAGCTGTCGAAAAACGTTGTTTCGAGAAATACGCGTTTAAAGTTTGCTTGGGTTACATAAATACATAAAAAAATCTTTTTATGGATTTCGAAAGTTTATTTATTAAGTGTAACAACTTTTATATTAATATCTATAATATAAATCTTTTTAAAAAATCATGAGAATAGCCTTTTTTAGCGTCTAAAGTGAGAAGACCCCTTAAAAATTCACAATCACAAATTTTCAGGACAATCTGTATGCGGTTAGAATTTTATATTGGGTTATAAATCTGTATGGGGCTAGAAAAATTATTTTATACTTTCTAGTCCGTTTTAAAAAAAGTGGTCAATTTTTTTTTTATTTTAAATAATTTTATTTTCTGATTTTTACTCTTGTGTGTGTGTGAAATTTTGCTTCTCCTTCACTAGGCGTCGCTTGCGTTGGGGGCTGTCCCTTGCCCATCGTTGAAATCTTCACTAATGCACTATTCACTATTAATACTTTTTTTTATCCTCTTTCACTAAACTATATTTTTTATTTCTTTATTTATTTTGCAACATTTTTTTCTTTTTTCTCTCTCTGTGATATACTTGCCTGTCCGTTTATTTGCCTGTCATCCAGATCTGAACTATGTTCAAAGTTTCAAGTCCCTAGCTCATCCAGAAGTTAGTTTAAAATCGATTGCAACATTTGTATCGAACAGACAAACAGACAAGCAAAGCGAGTTAATAAAAACGTGGTTAAATAAACGACTATGGTCGCGCTACTACCAGACCAGCGAGTCAACGCGCGTATACACAGATAGGAGGTACGGGCACGGGCCCCGCGCTCCTGCCCCAACGACTCAACGGGGCCTGCCTGCATTGCATTGTACCAAGACACCACGGCCGTGAGCGCACGTTTTATATTATTGTCGCAACGGGCGTGCCAGCATTGTAAATAGAAATCACCCAATTCTTTTACCAATATAATTATAGATACAATCGTAAAGTTGAAGAGTAAGGATTCATTTATTGGATATCGAACCTGATTTCCAACAAATGGGACATTCCACGTTATTATGTACAGGATTTCAAATGGTAGTGATTGCGTTGAAAATAATCTCTTGGAGTTTACGTCAATTTTTTGTTCATATGTGCTTCGGAATCTGTGATCACCCGAAGGTTTTGTATTAAGCTATTTGTTTGTATGCTATATGCACTATTTTTCACGTAGGTAGTAAGCGTAGGGGGGCCCGCGTAGGGTAGGGCCCGGGTGGCAAACGCCACCCTGACCCTATGGCCAGTCCGACGCTGCCTATATGTCGACAGTTTTTCGTTCCAAAAAATATGAAGATTAAAAAAAAGCTTCCATAGCAAGATAAAGAATGTTGTGTTAAAATTTGAGACGTATAGCTTGAAAACTCTTCCTTTGAGAGTGTACAACGTTTTGAAAAACGAAATTTCGAGAAAAACGCGTTTAAGGGGCTATAGCAGTGTGACACTTTTAAAAAAATCGATTTTTTTGCCTTTTTCGACAGTTTATACTTTAAGAATATTCCGTAAAAAATTCAAGGCCGTATCTCTATCATTTTATCTTGCAAAAATCGATAGTTAAATCTTTAAACGCGTTTTTCTCGTAATGAGATTTTTCAAATTTGCTGACATTGTAACTCAAAGAGCAATTATCCAATTGACTTGAAATTTGAACTGAGTACTCTTGAATATATTTAGTCTACAATGACGTAGGATATTTTTGATTGGATGAAAATTGACGATTTGGCATTGAAAAAAACGACCATTTTATAGGCAAGAAAACAGACTTTTTTTCGTAACTACGCCATTTTGTTAGATTTTGATATTTTTCGAAAATCCTACGTCATTGTACAGGAAATACCTTCCAGTTTAACGACATTTTTTCCTTTTTCGGTTTCAGCTACTCAATCGGCCGAAATCATGTCAGCAGTGGAGGAACTTTTTTTTTGGCACCTCCGAAGGCAGCGCATAAGTCGCTTGGATCCCAAAATTTTTCTATAAAAGAATTATGTAATATAGGTCAAATATAGCCAAATATATTCTTAATTTTTCGAAACATTTAATTAAATACTTTTCTTCCAAAAAATTCCCGAAAATCACCCAAATTTTCAGCGTTCACACTGGTATAGCCCCTTAAAGTTTCGAGTGCGGAATTTCCATGTGAATTGTCTACTTACGTTTAAGTATATGAACAGCATGTTCATAACCGTCTATACTATCGGATAATGCAAAAAAATCGATTTTTTTTTCAAATTTGACACTGTGATGATCCCTTAAATGTCGACACAAAAAATTGTCACGTAAAGAAACACATAATTGACGATTTTTTTCGCATTGGATGATTCGTGCTAAAAGTCTTTAATTAGTAAAAAGAAAAAAAAAGAGGGCCGCAAATTTATTACACATCGAGCCAACAGGGTTACGATTGAAGTAGCCTTGATTGTTGTACGATTGCCTCGCGCCGCGTCCACCGTCATGCTTGTCGAGTAGAGATGAAATCGAATTCTTCATCCCAATGCTGTGCACAGGGTGTCCGATTTATCCTGAGACATAGAAGTAACCCAAGATCGACGATGTATATCGAAAAATTCCGATATACATTTCGAGTAGATTCAAACGCGGAGTGAAATGGCAAGATAACTTTAGAAACAAAAAATGGTAACCTTTTATACTAGAATTTTATTCCACGTCGAAAAACATGTGACTTTTGGCCGAAAGATTTTTTTATGCCTCATTCTTTTTAAAAAATTACAAAAGATGATAAAAATAATTAATAAAAATTAAGACGTAAAAGTATAAATTAATACCTACGTCGCAAAGTCCAAAATTGCATCGTAAAAAAAACGTTAAAAAAAACATGACAGTAAAAAGATTACTTTTTTTTACGAACGATCTGCTAATTTTTTAATCGAGTCTACAAATCTCCCAATAAATCGAAACTCAGAGGCATCCAAATCGGAGCTGTCACGAGGATCATACAACAATAATAATTCAATCATTGAATAAAAATAATCCATTCATTTTATTCAAGTTTCACCCTCGCAATCGTGAAACAATAATTGAATAAAACTTGATTTACTTTTTCCGTCGTAATTTCGTAACTTGTATAAAAAGTAGCTATCTCATTACGTACACTGAGAAAAGAAAATCGTTGAATGTGCAAAATGCATGTTGTTGTCTCGAAATTTTGTTGTTTTAACAGTTGCTCAGACATGCTCAATAAGCTACAGTTCACACCACGAAAACTGTCAGTTAGATTGACAAAACGTGTTTTATGCCAACCAAAAATCAAGTTGAACGTATTTAAAGATACATTTCGTTGAACCAACTGAATTTTGGATGGATGAACGATTTTTTTTCAGTGTAAATTATACATTTAAGTTGCTTAAGGCGTTACCCCCACTTGTAGCGCAAAAAAGGCCTTTTTCATGAATTTTTTTTAAAGAAAACCACAAAACTTTTTTAATCGATCAATATACCATCTTAAAGAACACATCTTGAAGAACTTTCAGTAATTTTTTTATTGAAAAATATTACATTGTTTAGTGGCAAATGGGCGTCAATGAAATAATGTTTTTATATACACGGTTTGCGGTGACCAACATTGCGGCGAAGTGGATCATCTGAAAAAAAATGCGGATGGATTTAGTCAAATATAAGTATAAACTAGTCTTTAATCGAAGGATTTTAAAAAATATTCATTTTTCACGAAATGGCGGACAGTCAAAGTTAATGGTTCGATTTTAACGAAAAAAAACGGCCGTTTTTTGGCTATAAAACGGCCATTTTTTTTTCGAAAAAAAAAATCGAACGATTAAAGACTACATTTTTATGTATTAAATAAGCCTGCAAAATTTCAAGAAGATCGGTTCATTAGTGTTCGAGTAATCTTGGTCACCGACTTCAGAAATGCCATTTTGAGAAAAACGCGTTTAAAGTTTCAATTTCAGTTTACACGAAGAAAATATTTTTTTTTGTAAACTTACATAGAGTCAACCCAAACAAACCCAAACAAACTAGTCTTTAATCGAAGGATTTTAAAAAATATTCATTTTTCACAAAATGGCGGACAGTCAAAGTTAATGGTTCGATTTTAACGAAAAAAACGGCTGTTTTTGGCTATAAAACGGCCATTTTTTTCGAAAAAAAATCGAACGATTAAAGACTACATTTTTATGTATTAAATGAGCCTGCAAAATTTCAAGAAGATCGGTTCATTAGTGTTCGAGTAATCTTGGTCACCGACTTCAGAAATGCCATTTTGAGAAAAAACGCGTTTAAAGTTTCAATTTCACAACGGATTCTTCTCTTTCAACGCTCATATCTCAGTCAATTTTGTTCGGATCGACTTGAAATTTTCAGGACATACTCTCAGATACTTATACTTCAAAAAAATGCAATAAAAAAAAATCGATTTTTTCAAAATCGCAAGTGGGGGTAACACCTTAATGAAAGAGCTACTTTTCATACAAGTTACGAAATTCAAATTTAACAATTAAAGTAGTCCTATCGCCAGGTTTTAATCCATAGGATTTTCATAATTTTTTTTTGAGCTTCACTCAATATATAAATGATCGTCTCGGTAGAATTTCAGGATCGGTTGTTGACCTAATTACAGAGAAAAAAAATATTAAAATTGCGTATTTTTGTGAAGGAATTCCGAGACGACATACAAAAACCCAATTTCCGGTCGCTACAAAACTGTATATAATAGTTGGTATCCGCCAGATTCTTAAAAATAATCAGATTTACATACTTAACACTTGTAGTAATCCAATGCTCTCAGAAAAAATTACGCTTATTGACCTAATTTTTATGTAATCTCAAGTTTAATTTGAACTTCCGGTATTGGATTTATTACCACTTGCTACGATAAAGAGACGTGACAGCAAGGCAACAGCTGACTGTAGTCCTAACCTCATCTCACTCATTCGAATTTCCACACATATTTCATTTTTAACCGACATATTTCGCCGACACAAATTTTCCACGCTTTTTACCAGTCGTGGCCCGAATACAATGCTTTATATTTCCCGCGCCTGACATTGTTTTGACAGATCGACGTTGAAAAGCATGGAGGTTAAACTCGCCTGGTTGAGTAAAAAGAGACGGAGATGGAACCAATGTTGCCAAATATCAAACCTAGAAATACGACGCGAATCGTTGGTATAACTATTTATTCATTTTTCTAATTAAATGTGAACATTCATTAAGCAGTTTACTCATGGAAAATCTTAATAATTACAAATTATTTTTTTTGCATATGTTAAAAATATAAATTGTGCAAGTCTCAAGTATGATCAGTGGTATGACTAGTGTGAAGCGATAGGATTGCCCTAAGGAGAGATATACACCCAGATGGTCGAGGTCGAGGATTTAGAAGCTATGAACATTCCGTCGACCGTAGAAGACCTACACTATGTTCCTGGTATCGATGATTCCATGTGAGTTGACAAATTTCATGATTTATTCATTCCCAAAATTTCAAACGCGTTTTTCCCAAAACCACGTTTTTCAAATCGGTACCCAAAATTTCTCGAAAACCAATGAACCGATTGCCTTGAGGTTTTTTGTGGTTATTCTATACACCATTATCCAGTACTTGTCATAAGATTTTTTTTCCGTTACTTAGTTTTTGTTTTATAGGCAAAATAATAACTAATTTTTGGCCCAAAAATCACTATTTATGTTCAAACGTCCGCCATTTTGTCATAAATCGCTATTTTCAAAATCGGCTATGACAAGTACTAGATTATAGTATCTAATTTAATAATCTTTTTGGGTTTTTTTTTCAGATGATTTTTGAAGAAACGCCAGTGGGTACCGTATATGCAGATTTTTTTACGACGCTCCAAGGATCATACAATATTCTTGTATATTTTTGATATTTTTAAATAATGAAAATTAAACATATTTTTGAATATATATAATTTTAGATAATTAAAACCCCAATCCGAAATTTCAAATGGTTTTCCTTGAAAAAATTCACAAAAATGACCTTTTTGTCCGGCTCCTGGGTGTATATCTCCCCTTAAGTTAACTATGGGCAAGAGAAATAGAAATTAAATTGCCCGGCCCATACACAACCCGAGTAATACTGGAAGATCAACATTTAGTACCAAGTAATAATATCAATAATAAGCAATAATATCATTGTAAACCTAAAACGCCGATTTGAAAATCTATCTTTAGCTCACGCAGTTGACGCATTTTTTAATTTAATAAGAAGAACGTAGAGGATTTGATCGACAATTATTTTAAAATCTAAATAATTGATACGTCAGCCTCAAAAGCCGACGCGATGGTCATGAAAAACATACTTTCATTGAAAAATAATGAGATAATTGCTGGAAATAAAAGAAAGCACATTAAAGGTGAGTACTGCCCTTACTCGTATAAACTTTTCCAAGCAGCAATAGTACTCCCAGTGAGCTCCGCCGACAGATTCTCTCATATGTCGCTGGTGAACATAAATAATGACATAGTTGAAAAAAACTGCAACTGAAAAAGTATTGGGCCGATTTGCAGAAAAAAATGTAAAGCTAAG